>OZ014484.1:660200-703393 GCA_963965965.1 Trididemnum nubilum
TTGTTCCCAGCAAAAATTAGGTACGAGACAATAAATTTTTATTTTCGTCCAAATTTCTTAATTTTAGATTCTTTCGAAAGAACTTTTAAACAGAAGCTCAGCAATGCAAAAATTTTAAAAATCGATTTAGAAATAAAAAAGTTATGGCCAAAAAACAATCAAAAATTTTGGTCACAGCTTTACCATTGAAGTCAATGCAAATCGCGAATTTTCGTGATGCCGCGAGACAAGAACGAAAAAAGCGAAAGCGAGTTTACTGAAGCATGACGAAGATTCTGCGTCCACGTTCAATTGGGAATACAGAAAAAAAGCAACACGTTCCATCATTGCGTTTTTTGGATGACTGCTCAAGCCTTTTACGCAACTATGACGATTCAACGGAGATTTGTGAAAGGGCCGCGTTTAGGAAGGGCTGACTTTGTTATGTTTGAAAGTCGCGTCGTAATTGCTGCGGATTTTGTGAAGTTCACATATATTGATGTTGCTATCTTATCGAAATCAACTTTCATTCAATAAACGTTGCTGAAAGTTGTTGTAGCGCATATTTATCCTCCTGTCACCGGACAACGTCAGACGCTAAATCTTGGAGGATTCGCGCTTTTTTCATTGCAATGACTACTTCGTGGTCGGAGGAATCCGCAACTGCTTAAGAGTTTCCAATGACTCAATGCTCCTGTAGATTTCTTCGAATTCTTGTCCACTAAATTTGCTGGTTGTTCGAACCCACCAAGCAGAGATAATCTGAATCATTGTAAAGCGTCTTATCCAAAGACGTAACAGCGTGACCAGGGTGCGGGTTGAACTCAGTTGAAATACACTTCAAATTTTGATCGATATGTTTGATTTTTAAAAGTCGCAATCGTTGCGGATTTTTGTTCTTTGTGATAATCTGCAAATCACCGCAAAATAACCTTTTTGTGTTTTTTTAATTTTCTCGTTTCTGAAATATTAGTTTCATGTCGAGCGGTAACGCGTTCGTCCCTGTAGCGGGAGGTCTGAGGTTCAAATCTCGGGCCAGTCAAATCGGACACTGTGTTGCCAACAACTCGCCACCGTTGCAACATTTCTTCGAATGGAGCTGTGTTACCCATAAGCGCAATGACGCGGAGAAGGGCCCCGCCAACCCGTTACACTCTTAGGCGTAATACAGCTAGTATAATGAAAGATTTGATTTGATTTAATTTGGGTGTAGTTTTTTCTCCTTCCGATACCCGTAAACCCCTACACAAGCTAAATCTTATAGTTTTAGTGTTTTAGTTTTTATTTTTATTTATACAAAATTTTATTAAAATTTATTTCCTTGAAAACCTGTAAATGTTTGGTTGAAGCTACTTATTTTCTAAAACTTTCACGAAATTTTAGCCGAATTTGTTCTCAGCCAAAAGCGTTTGCCAGAACGTGCAAAAAGAAGTAAGACTCAGAGCACTTTATTGTCGATTGTTAAAGCTACCGGCCAGTTGATCAAACGCAAACGCATTTGTCTCTAGAGTGGCAGAAATGAGGTTAAAATCTCGAACAGGTCAAATCGGATAGTGTTTCCAACGGCTCGCCACCGCTGCAGCATTTCTTCGGAAGAAGATGTGTTGCCCGCAGCTGCAATGACGCAGATATAGGCCCCGCAAACTCGTTACACACTTCAGCGTAATACAGCAAGTATACAGTAATTAAAGATTCGCTTGAATTATTTTGTAATGTACAGTAATAGAATTACTTGCCATTGAAGCTCTTCCGAATAAAATTGCTTCCATCTAAAAGCGCTTTGGCGAAATATTTTTCACTAGATGACGATAATGAGTAAGCTTTTCACCGATCGCGCGAGCTTAAACAATTTGACTGCTCGAGCCACAATTATGATTGAAGTGTATGCTTTTTTTTCTTTTTCTCTTAAATGAAAAAGTGCTATCTGGCAACGGGCAGCAAAAATAATAAAGCTACATTTTTCAAAGCTTTCTTAAAAAAAAACATCTGGCGATACAAAATAGTCTTCATTCATCTACAGTATCATCAGCGATGAAAGTGAATTTATTTTCGTACGGGAACGTTGTGCTCAGCGATTCTCCAAAAGTGTAAAAGTTGAAGCAATTTTACGCTTTCCAAAATATCGTAATAATTATTTAACTTTTTCTACAACTTTGAGGTAGCTCTTCTCTCACTCATCTGGTTTCTCATGGAAAGGTTTTCCCAACAACACAAGGTACTGCATTCAAAAGTCTTTGAAACATATTTAACCAAAATTGACAGTCACTTGGATAAAAATGAAAGTTTATTTCAGAAAGAAAAATAGCAAGCACAGCGCAACGTCGATAAATTTAAGCCCGGTTTCCCCTAGCTGCTTCAGCCATGATTTGCGCAAATTTTGTCACAGAAAATGTGACTGTATTTCCACCTGAAAAATCAAAATAAATTAATTATAATAGCAGAAGACATAATATTTAAACTTAACAGAGTTGCAAACAGACCGACTAGTTCTGGCCCGAACCCGAAAACTAATTTGAAGCCCAAATCGAGCCCGAAAAAACCCGAAAGTTAAGTTAGATCTGAAGAATTTAGCCATGTTGCCAAGTTATTTTGATTATACTTTTGAGCACCTAAGACAAAAAGCACGTCTCAGCCCCGAATTATGCCTGAAATTTTTGTCAACTTTAGGCCCGAACCCGACCCGAAACGCGCGATCCGTCTTACAACCCTGAAACTTAAGTACTCTCAGTTTACTTGGAGTTGACTTTGATAAAATGTTTAGTCAACACAAGCCGGAACCGCTTCGCTCTATTGGAGCTCGCCACGTCTCCCAATTTAGACATTTTTGGAAAAGTTCTTCACTGTCGGTTCAAATCCTCCTCCTTTAGTACAGGTAAAGTACCAAACCAGGCCCCAGCTTCTGATTTTCCATTCTACGATATACCTTTCGCATAAAAAGTTCTTTTCGAAAATTGCTAATGACGTTATTGCATATGATTAGCAGTTTGCGTTCCTCCAACCAAAAATCTTGGCTACGCCTATGTACTGGCCTAGTTGCATGCCTGAGAAAAGTTTTATGCTTTGATGAAATTGCAGAGTTGAGGCCAAATCATGATGACTTGAGGCTTTATATTACTTGTCTAAAATATTCGACAATCATTTTAAATATAATTTATGGACTATGATGCTAACAGTAACAGTGTGCAAAGGTCAAGTTTGAAAAATAAACATGTAAACTGGTTTTACTTCACGCCTGAAAACTACACTTTGTGGTGCATACAATTTTGCCAATCATTTATACCTCTTTGCCGTCCAAAAAATCCTCCTTTTCTTCCGGCGCCTCGTCTTTTTCCGCCTCCTCTTCTGTTGCCTTTTCTTATTTCGCCTCTTCTCTTGCCACCGCTTCTTTTTCCTTTCTTGCCACCTCTTCCTCCTCTACTGTTTCCTCCTCTTTTACCGCCCCTTTCAGCGCCTCCTTGTCTCCTACCGCTCCTTCCACCGCCTCTCCGTAAAGCTGCTCGTCCATCTCTTTGCCCTTCACCCATTTCTTGTACTTCCGCAACCTGCTCTTCCATTTCTTGTATTCCAGCCTAAACAACAAGTTAAATTAGTGCAAATGCAAATTACAGGAGGCACTGAATGCATTATGTTCAATACTCATCATACAAAATGTTTAATGTAAAATTAGCAGAAATGACCGAGAAATTAGTAGTTACTATAAATCGATAATATTTTACGAGTACGACGTTGCAAATAATGTGAGATTAAGATACCAATAAAAGCTTTTTACATGTCCTATCCCATCCAAATTTTTTTATGTTTCATTTTTTCAAAGTAATATAAAACTAGAATGTTAAATCGCACGCGATATCCGAGGACTTCGCGAAAATATCAAACTTTACCGAGCTAAAGAACTTCACACTACTTAAAAGCAACGTTCCAATTGCGTTAATCGTGTTTATGGTTGTTGATAATCAGATCTGAAATACATCGCTTTCGAATTTTATAATGTTTCAATAACTTGATCAGGTTTCGGCTGTCAAAGTGTAAATGTCAACAATAAGTATCCATAAAATATCAATCAAAATTTTACAACTCTGCTGAATTCTCGTTTCAACTTTCAAGGAGTTAGTTGCAATTTTCACTAGGCAGCGCAACGCAATTGTTAAAATTGCGGTTATAAACAAAACGTTTGTTGAAACATATTTCGACAGTATCCTTTTCCTCAAATTACAATAACAAAAAAGACATTCCACTATATACAACAAAAATAAAGAGCGGAGGCTTGATGTAGTTTTGCAAAGTGTCTTTCTCCAGGACGTTGTTGTGGTGATTCACCAACGTCCAACATGTACGAGTTATGCTTCGATGCAAATGGTTTTCTCCACTTAATACGTCTTATCTAAAAATACTTAAAATAAACCAAAATAAGCTGCACTTCATGCCATAATCGCTAAATGAAAAGTCTTTATATAAACCAAGACCAAAAAAACAGTAACGCAGAGAAAATTATCAAAATGCAAAAGAATGGCATTTTGTTTTTAGTAACACTATAAAGTACTAAAACAGCTTTTTAGTCACAATTTGAAATTACGCTGGATATTGAGCACTTAAAGCGTTTACAATCAACTTTGTTTCAAAAGGAATTTCCAAACTTAGTAATTTTTGTAGACACTTAAGTTAGTTAAGATGTGACCACTCCACGTTTACCTCCTCTATTTATTAAAAAACTACAGGGTACTTTGTGCTGAACATTTAGTGTAAACTTACCACGGTTACAATCAGGGGTGCCTAAACCCGGGGGGGATATATCCTCCCAATAATTTGATTCTGGTGTGCATCTGAGCGCAGGTCTTCACCTGAATTCGGGGAAAGAAAGAGTTCCACTTTTTGGTGAAGACCTTTTTTTTTCGGTCTTCACCTGAATTTGGGGAAAAAAAGTGTTCCATTTTTAGGTCCTCACTTAATTTGCTCTCCTGAAACAAATCGTGGTCGAGGTTCATTCCCTCCAATGTTGAAAATAGGGCAAAATTGGGCTAAAATTGCAAATTATCCCCCCCAATGCTCAACAAAGATATGCACCCCTGGTTACAATACCTTTGAACTGTACCACAAAACTTCTTGCCGAAAAAACCTACAAATTCGGTCTTTAAGCGTCTTTTAGGATTTGCGGTAAATAGCGTTTATACGAAGTCTTACGCTCTGAAGACAATGAGCACAGCTCCAAGCTTTTTTTTATCCTCTAAAAGCAATAATCTTTATTGTTTTTAGTTCATATACGGGGAGTTTCCTGTAAGAATGTCAGAAATCCTTTTGTTAACATGGCAAAAGAGGGGCGGTTGTTTGCTTTATGCGAGAGTTTATATATCCGCGAGCATTTTATTACAGAATCTATCTCATTTCGACTCCAACTTTTGCATTTGTTAGGGTGATGTAGAATATACTGTAGAGTGATAGTCTGGAATGGTTCTTCAGCATCCATTGCAGAATGCAAGCCAAGTATAAATTCAGTATTTTGGATCCTTTTTTCCATCACATTTGACTGTAACTGTCAAGGTTTGTGATCAAGGTGTTGACAACTTGGGGTAATGCGTTTCCAGAAGAGATTTTTGTATAGTTAAAAACAGAAATTCGTATTTTTCACCAAATGTAATTACAATTTTAATGATAACTTTTCATCAGTTAATTAAGTCTAGTGTAAATTGCTGAATATACACGCTTTTTTATAAGAATCACTAAATTTTGGATTGAGATTGGCTGTATTTATGTTTTTTCAGAATTTTTTTTTTTTTCTTAATTCGTTCATAGCAAGTTCGTTTTTTTAATTGCAAAAATGCGTGAGTGCCAAGGCGGGAATTGTTTTCAACGTTGTCTTTAATTTTGAGCAAACGTATGCCTCGTTGTTGTGCAAGACTGCTTCTACAAAAAAGAGTAAAGTTACTGTTATTTTCTTTCAGTAAGTGATGATCAGAGCTTCTTAGTGTAATCTTCAGTGGCGAGTCATCCATTTTGTTATAAATAAAAAAAAGTCGTCTTAAACTTTCATTATGCTTGCCATCAGAGGTGGAGTCGAGGACACAAGGCTCGAGGACAAGGACACCAAAAAAATTCGAGGCCAAGGACAGCCCTTCCGAGGACAGACCCTTTCGAGGCCAAGAACAGAAATGTTTTAGGCCAAGGACTAAGGGCACAAGCGCAAGTGCTATCCAAAAAAAAAGGTCTTCAAAATTTTTTTTCCGCCGATCTCCAAAAAAAATTGTCTCAAATTTTTCAGGCGATCTACAAAATTTAAACAATTCAACAAATAGTGCTGTACTCGAGCACAGGACAGGGCAATTTTTGAGGACTTGAAGCTTCAAGGCCAAAGACTTCAAAATGTGTCCTCGAGGCCAAGGACGTCCTCGAGAACTCCACCTCTGCTTGCCATGTACCGTATATTACATCAAAGCATCTTACGAGTAACCACTAACGAATCGGCGAAGGCTATCGTCAAGGTACTGGTTGCAGCATATACATGCTGGGCTACATTCAATTACGCTACCAGGGGTTGGGGTTTTTTAATTTTTAAGTTTTTCAAACATGAACAAGCTCAAGTGTTGATGTCTTTGTCAACTGACACTTTTCAATTAATTATTTTATCAATTGATACAGCTAATGGTACTCTACGCGATAAGCATTTTTTTTTGTTAGCATCCTTCTTTGCTATCTTATAGTGAGCCAGCAAACTTTTTTAGCTAATCTTCACCCATACTTCTCTTATCAGGGGCCGGCCTACGTTGTGCCTATAATCGAAAATGTACGAGCGTATTTTTAGTTCCTTTTAAACAGAAATTCGGTACGCCTGTCGTACCACCTTTAGTGTAAAACTGCCAGTTAGTTAAATTAAACAAAGGACACGCGCGTACGCTCACGATTTTATGCACAGTGTAGACTGGCACTTAAAGTTTTCAGCATTTCGCCGTCAAATTTTTGAATTACCATAAATACGGCTTTTCTATCTCAAAAAAAGAACGAGGATGGGTCGTTTCGGTTCGCTGCAAATTAGCCTGACAAATATATTCCAATTATTTATTTGCTTTTTATACAAACAAATTAATGTCAAAATCCAAGCACATTCAGCATTTGAATTTTCATAAATGCAATTTTTATGTTTGCAGTTTGAACTGAGGTTTTTTTAACCTTATTTAACAGCTGTGGCGATAGCTCAGTAGTAGAGCGTCGGGTTAGTGATCGAAAGGTTGCTGAACCTCCGTTCGATTCTTGAACTAGCAATGCGTCGTTGTGTCTTTGGTAAAGATACTTCACACTTATTTTCCATTGCAGCCAAGCAGTCTACCCGTTGTGGTGGCCCAGCCTGACGAAAGACTTGCCAAAAAAAAATCAAAAAAAGGTACTCTGCGTTGGTGTAGTTAGTTAGATGTACGCAGAGTGCCTGGTTCATACGAACAAACAAAACAAACCCTATTTTACACTGATGAAGGTATTTTTGGGGACCATTTTTGCCCACTCCCTTTTTTGTTTTTTTCTTGTGATAATTTCCTTCAGCAAAAAGCTTTGTATTTTAGTCAACTAGAGTCAAAATACATAATAATAACTTTTGAAAATTTGAGTTGTTAGGTAACAGATAGGTTTTCGATTTTGAGGTTTTCCGAAGTCACTTTCCAAAATCTGAGCATTTTTTGGCAAATAGACGTCAAAAGACGTTTTTGTGACGTAACTAACTTGACTTAGGAATTTTACGTTTTAGTATCAAAAAACAAATTTATGTGAAAAATTTAAACCTCATGTGACTTCATTACAAAACGAAGTCTTCTTTGGAAAATATGGATATGACGTCACAAAGACAAAATTAGTAGAAAATAATTTGCGGATTGCAACAATTAGAGAGAGGCTGTAGCCTATAAGCTGGTACCGATAGGTACATTACAATCTTTTTAAGTTAACTGTGAGTTTCAACACCGTTTTAACTCACTATAGCTGCCACGTATGGTTGGTTGAAATTACCTGGTTCTTTTCTGTGGATAAAGGTATGGTGCAACAGAGTTCCAGAGATGAGGTAAAGAATCCGAGATTCTCTAGTTTCAAAATCTTCCATCAGACAGCTTGGATCAAGTGCATGAGTATAATAGATAAGCGAATACGCTAAAAACAAAAATCGTTGTAGTAAAAGCTAACTATTTAACGAGAAACGTTATTTTCTTTTAGACACATTGTGATCTTTAGTTTGCCTGCGCATGCGATACAAATGAAGGCAATCGAAATAGCTGTGAGTTGGTTAAGTGCTTACGTTAGTCTGAAATCCAAAGCTCGGTTCAATCAAACCATAAACAGTCTATGATTAAATCAAACACAGTATTGTCAACAACTTGTAACCTCAGCGACATTTTTTTCTTTACAACTGTGTTGGATAGGCGAAGTACCACGGAGATGACTCTCATCGACTCGTTACACGCTTTGGAGTTTGGAGTTATTCAGCAAGTATGCTAAAACATGAATTTGATTTGATCCAATTTTTTGCGTTTAATTGAAAACAAAAATAATGCTTTTCCTCACAAAGCGCCCTATGTTTTACAACGTCAAAATTTAGTGATCTAGAAAGATTTGAAGTTGGCTACAGAAGTTGTTTAGCGCACGACAAATTAAAACTTTTTTTGACTTACTGTATATGGTATCAGCAGTAACTCTGGATAATAGTTTCTTGATCTTGCCAGGACAACGACGTAGGACAATGACGAGCTCGAGCAATGGCTTTTGCTTTTTGAATCTGGGCAAACAAAACCCTCGTTAAAACAGATATTTCGACAATAACCTTTTTCTCCGATTGAAACACAGAAACAAAAACTTTTGATCTGAAAATGCCAATATGATTTTTGGATTTTGTAACTTACATGATCTTGACCAGAAATTTGACTCACTATCTTTAGTATCAAATCTACACCCTAACTAGCACACTGCAGTATTTTTTAAGAAGAATTTTATATCAGCTCATGAATGAACAGTTCTACTAATTTTTCTTAAAATCTAAGAACTAAATTAAACAATGCCTGCCCTAGCAATTAGCATGGAAAAAGATACGTACACAAACAAAATGTAGAAACAAAAAATAAAATTCTTATAAATTTATAAGTGATATTACAGAGTCTAACTTTACGATGACTTCACATTGAAAACTTTAAAAATTTACTCAACTCTATGCTTTCCAAAACACTAAGAGTAATGTTTAAAGTCAAACAACTATTTACCAAAAATCATCTACTTCATTTGCACATTGGCTCTTTTTAGTTCATTTTAACAGCTGAGAGGTTATTCGCTCTCAAAGTTTAAAGGTTTCAAAAAGTTATCAAAATAATCAAGTAACGTCAATCAACAAGCAATGAGAAATTCTAACAGTTTTTCTCTTTATCATGAAATAACATAGAGCAATCTTTGAAATTCCCGCGACTTTATTACATCAACCAAACTTAACACTATCCACGGCCAAAAATAAGCACGCATTTTACAACTATTCTTATTGGGACTTCGCGCTAGCGTTTTAACGAGGGCTTTGTTTGTAACTGCAATTTTGTTTTAACGAGGGCTTTGTTTGTAACTGTAATTTTAACAATTGCGCTGGCAAGCGAGAATTCAACTAGCTCCTTAAAAGTTGAAACGAGATCTAATAGATATTTATAGATGCATTTTCTAGACATTTAAATTTTGAAAGCTGTTAAACATAAACTTGACTAAGTTAATGCAACATTATGAAATTCGAAAGCGATGTATTTTAGGTATGACTGTAAACAACCATAAACACGCTAAACGCAATTGTGAAGTTCTTAAGTTCAGTAAAGTTAAACACATTCGCGAAGTCCCCGGATATCGCTTGCGATGTCATATTCTAGTTCTGAGAACGCTATTTAGCAGTGCGACCCAACGGCCAACATATCAGATATTATACAGTATATTGTATTACATCCATTATTCAGCACAAAAGCTTTCTTAATAAAATTGTTCAA
Organism: Trididemnum nubilum; assembly: GCA_963965965.1. Lineage (NCBI taxonomy): Eukaryota > Metazoa > Chordata > Ascidiacea > Aplousobranchia > Didemnidae > Trididemnum > Trididemnum nubilum. The sequence goes on from OZ014484.1 coordinate 670,154, forward strand.
AAACTTTGAAGAGCAAGTAGAAGATTTTTTCAACGTCACAAGAGACAGCTTAGTAAAAATACTCGGCCATACAGCTTAAATCTAACAAAGCCATTAAGCTCAACTACTTCAACGTGTTAAATGTTGCAGTAATCCCATAGGTTTTACTCTTCTACTTTTTTGTTATACCAATTCATCGTGAGAATTTAATGCACAGTTTAAAGGTCCATTTAAGGGCAAATTGTTCAACATGGCATTGCCAAGTTTGCCATGTTTTATCTTTATCTTATATTAGCTTACCGATACTCTTTGATTATGTCTAGCTAGAGCACTATGTAATAAAGATTTAAAAATTTTAAGGAGCCTATTTGGCATGGTCTCCTCAATGTGGCCAGTTCAGTTTGTTATCTTTAATCTTTGATTCATATTAACTTATCCAATAGCTTTAGTTTGTTTAGCTTTTGATGTTAATGGGGGGAGGTGCCAACGCAATTGGAGCACCCCTATAGTATGAGATCCTTATACTCGTTTTTTTCATATTATATTTTTATCGATATTGAAAATTTTATTTGTCTAGCTTGAGTGGTTAAAACTTTTGAAGGACCCGTTGGAGGAGGACTCTCCAATTGTGGCACTTCAAATTAGTGATATTTTATTTATGTATTGTGATTTTATCTTTCTTTTATATTTACCTATTCTGGAAGTTTCATATGTCTAGCTTGAATGATTGAAAAGTTTGAATTCTGAATGACCCCCGTTTTGGTGCCACAAACGTTTTGTCAAATTTTATTTTTTCTTCATATTTGCTAGTGTATCCTGAAATTGTGATGTGTCTAGCTTACACTAGTAAAAAGTGTGAATTTTGGGGTCCTCATTTGAGGGGTACTCCGATTGTGGTACTCCCAAATTTTGTCAAATTTTATCTTTTCAAATTTGCCTATTCTGAAAATTTCATCAGTCCAGGGTGCGTGGTTCAGTTTTGAATTTTGGCGTCCTTGTTTGAGGGGGATCCCTTCATTTTGGTACCACCAAATTTTGTCTGTATCCCCGATGCAGTAACGTCCAGACCAAGTTCTGACTTTGATGACCCCAATCACATCGATCATGTTTTTAGTACTTTCAACTCAATACACCAGAAAATCAAGTTTACAAAAGAAAACGAAGAGAACAATGAATTGGCCTTCTTGGATGTCCAAATCACAAAAGTTCGGATTGCATTTAAACATCAATATTTCGAAAAAATACCAACCTAGGCATCTACACAAGATGGGACAGTTATGTTCTGAATCGATACAAACAAAACTTGGTCTGGATGTTACTGCACCGGGGATATAGTATTTGTATTTTGTAATAGTGCACAGTTACGAAAAAAAGAATTTCAAATAATTTCAAATCTTCTCGAGAAAAATGGATTTCTCTTGAACTACACAAACCGGCAAATCGAACACTTCCTTGCCAAAAAGCAGTCGAAAAAACCCAAAACAGACAAGAAGGACGACACAAAACGGATTTTTATAAAACTTCCCTTCATAAAAGAAATTAACAGCCATATACCAAAAGAAATTAATGTTTTTTTTTTTTGAAAAAATTAGACTTTCAAGTTATATTTGTTGTAATCAACGAAACGTTCAACTTAAGCGTTTATTTACCTTCAAAGAGCGCCAAAATAAGTTACATCGTTCTAGTGTGGTTTATCGTATCACATGCAGCCGCAAAAGCACGTATATTGGTCAGACTTCCAGAAATCTAATTACTCGGTTAAAAAATCACGACCCCACTTCGCCAAATAGACAAGATACCGATGTATCCAAACATTTGACAGATAACCCCGATCATGAAATTGATTTTGACAAAACAGAAATAATGGCCCAAACCAATCACTGGCGAAAATTATTGATCACCGAAACATAACTAATTCAAAAACACAATCCTACCTTAAATGTTGACAGGACCTCTATACCACTGTATTTGTTTAACACATGAGTAATATGAATAATTCTCTCCCCTGCTGCTGCTTCGTTTTGATGCTTCAAATGCTTGTGCTTTGTGTTTTTCGCCATTCATTACTTTTGACAATGGGAGAAGTAGTTTCACGAAACGTCAAGATATGTTTCCAGTGATTTTAGCTTTGTGTTTTATATTAAAGCATTTAGTTGCGTTTACAATAAACCTTCAATTTTTTTTCCCAGCTGGTTTGTCAGAATCGATCAAGTTTTTTCACGATCTGCAATACTATGAGGATTGAGGAGCAAATAAACAAAACAAAACTACAGTATATTCTACGTTATATCATTCTAACATCCTGTCAACTAAGCTTCGCCCCAAGCATACAAAACTCTTCTAGAATTCGATCATAAAGATAAGACAAATTTATTTCATTGCTCAGTAACAGCACCAAGTAGAAGTTATAATTAGCATTCGTTTAAAGAGGCAACAGAAAAGTTGCGAAACACTTTACGGTCATCGAGTCAAGCAACCACCCTCTTGCTAGAGGCAAATTATATGCCACGAAACCCGACATAAGGACGCAGACACAAGGGCACAAAACATAAGGGCGCAGTACATAAGGCCGCAGTACATAAGGCTTAAGGAGGCAAGAGCGCAAGGACATAAGGCGGCAGCGGCGTAAATCTGTAATATGCGCTAACAACCACCCTCTTGTCAGAAAGATAATTTATAAGCCAGTATCATGGATGGTTTTCATTACTTTGTCTAAGTGAGGTGCAACATTTTGACGATTTCAAAAAACTACCACCCGACATCAGCACGAACCTTTTCATGTCGCCAAAGCAGAGATCTGCCGCTGTCATGAAAAAGAACTGGCAAACTGCGTAAACAGAAAATCTTTTATCCTAATATTTGTACGAAGATAATACGAAGTTTTTGTAGCAAGATTTGAATTTTTTGTGCGAGAATGCCCTAATATTTGCGGTAATGCAATTCGAAATCTTAACTACCTGATATCAATGCAAAGTATCAATGTGATTACATTAGAACTATTGCTATTAGTGTACTATCACTATTATTGCATTAAAGTTTGTCATCATTAAGTACTAAAAAAGTTTTATTTAGTTTTCATGAATGGAAGTATGTAGCAAAATAATATACGCTTTTTTCCCAAGAACAATTTCATAAAAACACAAGGCTCATAAACGCTCATAATGCAATAAAAAAGATATTAAGATAATGCCAGCCAGCCTCTGCATAAACTAAACCGTTAAGATAGAAAACACGAGCCAAATGTAAAAATCAAAATCTGTATTCACTAATTCAGTGCCATATCGTGGAGAAATCACCAGATTATTGCAATCATTGCCTGAAGACCGTATACTGTTTCGTTCTTGCAGCTTTGACCATCGACAAAGCTTTTAGTTTCACACAACACAACTTTTTAAATAAAAGTAAGAATGAATGAATTAATGTTGCTTTATTCTCCAACAAAATTTAAAAATAATTTTAAAAACAAATGAGGCGGAAAACTCTTATAATTACAACCAAAAGTTGAAGAACAGCTAGCCTCAACCCAAAGTTTATCAATTTTTATAAAACTAAAAGCGTACTCATTCACATTGAAGCGTTGTCATTTATTTTATCGCATTCAAAATCAGTTGTTGCTTACAATAATACTGATAGTGTGACACTCGTATACTGTGCCAATTAGTATTAACGATTTAATCGTTTACTCGTAGTACTAACTACATGTTTTTCAGACTTAACGATAACTGATAATTTTCGGGCTTTTTCGGGTCTGGTTTTCCGAATTCATCTTCAAATCATTTTTCGGGTTCGGGCCTGAACAGTGAACTAATTGACCCTTGTAATGTTGTATAATTCCGGTTTCGGTACTGTTACCGTGGTTAAGATTCAAACTGCGTGTGACTCAACGAGGTGCGACAACACAAAACACAAATTTTTGATAACTCCATATGTTGGTATCAAATCAAAAGCAATAAATTAAGATTTCAGAACACAATCATTGCTGGTTGCAAAAAAGTTTGAAAAGTAATTGCGAAAAATTGTTTAAAAATTAACTTACTTTAGAGAAAGCATTCATTTCCGTCTCACGTTTCAGATTTTTGTAGTAGTGCAAAGATTTATCCAGTAAAGCCCGAAATTTCTTCCGCTGTAGGTCATAATTCCAGGATTTTCTGATTTCCTGAGCTGTTGCTGCAAGTTTTCTTCTACTTTTTAGTTACACCAAGAAAAGATGCCCATTTTTTAATTCGGGTTTAGCTACTGAAGAAACATCGGCGAAGTAATAATGTTCGGTCAGAAACTTCATTTTGATTCCAACATTAGACCCAGTTTTATTTATTTTCTCTGCCATCGATTTTGCCATCAAATTCAAACTTTGCCAATCCCAATAGAATTAAAATCACTAGAATGTCTTGTTTCAATTGTTGTAAAGAAATTCAATAAAAATAAAACACACTAAACATAAAATTAACTAACCAATAATGCAAAAGTTAATACTATACTCATTGATAGGACACGGATTATCAAAAAAAACTAAAAAAATAAAATCCAGTAAGTTTGATGATTAAGTTCAGTAAAATTACTGCTCTTATCCAACTAAATAATCAAACTTGAAACAACTGGACAAATGAGTGAGATAATGATGGCTAAACCAAACACATCTCATACTCATAGTCATATCTGGAACGGGAGGTTTACATCGTTTGGTTTAGTGTTTATTTCGGTGTAATAGTTTAGTGGTTCACATCCATTTCGTTTATTATCTGGCTCGTTCTAACAACAAACATGACCAGTGTTGCCAATGCCATAGCTCTACAATTTCACGGCGACAATTTCTAGAAGAAAGAATCTGTTTCCCAGGTACAATTAGGAATTGCAAGCTTGCAATGATTTAATCATTAATGGAGCATTGCAAGTGCAATTTCTATCACACTACGGTGTAACAAAATGAAGAGAGCAACCAAAACTTAATCAATGATTTTATCATTATATAAAAAAATTAACTTTTAAACTTGAAATTTGGTTTTCGTTTTCTTCCTGCGATTCCTAACTTTTTTTTTTTACTGAAGTTAAACGCATCAAAACTTTTGAAAATCTTAAAACCGATATTGAAATTCAGTCACTCAGTGACAAACTGCAAACGCGTGACGTAGATCATTGCTCTGGTAATACTTCGTAGCTTCTCGCAAGAAAATGAAAACCGCACAGTGGGAGTTTTTTGTATCTTATGAGACACAATCAATTGCTCATAAACAGTAGTTTGCAAAGTAACACAAAAGTTTCTGCATCCTCTACGCCTACGGGTGGTATGTGGCAAAATTACCATGAAGTATTCATTCCATTCCATTTTTTATTATTTAAGATCACCAACCGGTAATAGTTATCTGGCTGTTTTTGAAGCATTGGCACAATTTTGATTATTCGAAATTATTTTGGCATAACTAAAGTAGGAAATAATACTACAACAACGTTTAATCAAAAACTAATGAGCAGATAATTCAATTTTAGTTCATTTTGTATTCAAATCTTGCCTTGTTAGGCCAAAAAAAAATAGCTTCGATTTGCAATCAAATAAATTAAGGTGACAAAATCATTAACATTAACCTATACCAAATTTAAAAAACGATTCTCGAAGTAAGTTTTACGGCAAAAAAAATAAAAACCTAAAAACACAAAAACAAGACGGTTAAAGGAAAATTTTACTGCACCACTTATCAAACCTTATGATAGTTTGGCCCCTGATAAACACAGAAAAAAAGCCAGAAATACAGAAAAAAATACAAAAATGCTTCTTTCATGTGTTTGTCACCAATTTTTGCATTTCCAGCCACTTTTAAAAATTTACGCGCATAAACAAAACGTTTTGGTTACTGTCACACATACTAATGAAGATAACCTACAAAAGTTTCCGTACTGGTGAAATCAATCTATATTACATTTTAAAAGTGTTTTCGTTACTTTTTGACATCTAATCCGGAAGTTAGTGGGGGTCATTCTGTGGTCGTTTTCAATGATTTTGCACAAAACACACCAAAATCCGCCAGAATATCGTCTAGTTATAGCATTGAAACAAATATTCCAATTGGAAACCATACCTTGCATTCATTCAAATCATGTTTTCAATTGTTTGTTTGGAAATGTTTGCTTGGATGTTACATTTATGCGGTTTATCACCATTTTTTGCATTTCCAGCCACTTTTGAGGATTAATACGCGTGAACGGAACGTTTTGGACTACTGTCATGCACACATTTGAGGGTTTCCGACAAAAGTTTGCACACTGGTCCAAATGGATCCATATTACACCCCGAAGTAGTTTTTGCAACTTTCTGACATCAAATCCGGAAGTTAATGGGGGTCATTCTGTGGTCGTTTTCAATGATTTTGCACAAAATACACCAAAATCCGCCAGAATATCGTCTAGTTATAGCATTGAAACAAATATTCCAATTGGAAACCATACCTTGCATTCATTCAAATCATGTTTTCAATTGTTTGTTTGGAAATGTTTGCTTGGATGTTACATTTATGCGGTTTATCACCATTTTTTGCATTTCCAGCCACTTTTGAGGATTAATGCGTGTGAACGGAACGTTTTGGACTACTGTCATGCACACATTTGAGGGTTTCCGACAAAAGTTTGCACACTGGTCCAAATGGATCCATATTACACCCCAAAGTAGTTTTTGCAACTTTCTGACATCAAATCCGGAAGTTAGTGGGGGTCATTCTGTGGTCGTTTTCAATGATTTTGCACAAAATACACCAAAATCCGCCAGAATATCGTCTAGTTATAGCATTGAAACAAATATTCCAATTGGAAACCATACCTTGCATTCATTCAAATCATGTTTTCAATTGTTTGTTTGGAAATGTTTGCTTGGATGTTACATTTATGCGGTTTATCACCATTTTTTGCATTTCCAGCCACTTTTGAGGATTAATACGCGTGAACGGAACGTTTTGGACTACTGTCATGCACACATTTGAGGGTTTCCGACAAAAGTTTGCACACTGGTCCAAATGGATCCATATTACACCCCAAAGTAGTTTTTGCAACTTTCTGACATCAAATCCGGAAGTTAGTGGGGGTCAATCTGTGGTCGTTTTCAATGATTTTGCACAAAATACACCAAAATCCGCCAGAATATCGTCTAGTTATAGCATTGAAACAAATATTCCAATTGGAAACCATACCTTGCATTCATTCAAATCATGTTTTCAATTGTTTGTTTGGAAATGTTTGCTTGGATGTTACATTTATGCGGTTTATCACCATTTTTTGCATTTCCAGCCACTTTTGAGGATTAATGCGTGTGAACGGAACGTTTTGGACTACTGTCATGCACACATTTGAGGGTTTCCGACAAAAGTTTGCACACTGGTCCAAATGGATCCATATTACACCCCAAAGTAGTTTTTGCAACTTTCTGACATCAAATCCGGAAGTTAATGGGGGTCATTCTGTGGTCGTTTTCAATGATTTTGCACAAAATACACCAAAATCCGCCAGAATATCGTCTAGTTATAGCATTGAAACAAATATTCCAATTGGAAACCATACCTTGCATTCATTCAAATCATGTTTTCAATTGTTTGTTTGGAAATGTTTGCTTGGATGTTACATTTATGCGGTTTATCACCATTTTTTGCATTTCCAGCCACTTTTGAGGATTAATACGCGTGAACGGAACGTTTTGGACTACTGTCATGCACACATTTGAGGGTTTCCGACAAAAGTTTGCACACTGGTCCAAATGGATCCATATTACACCCCAAAGTAGTTTTTGCAACTTTCTGACATCAAATCCGGAAGTTAGTGGGGGTCAATCTGTGGTCGTTTTCAATGATTTTGCACAAAATACACCAAAATCCGCCAGAATATCGTCTAGTTATAGCATTGAAACAAATATTCCAATTGGAAACCATACCTTGCATTCATTCAAATCATGTTTTCAATTGTTTGTTTGGAAATGTTTGCTTGGATGTTACATTTATGCAGTTTATCACCATTTTTTGCATTTCCAGCCACTTTTGAGGATTAATACGCGTGAACGGAACGTTTTGGACTACTGTCATGCACACATTTGAGGGTTTCCGACAAAAGTTTGCACACTGGTCCAAATGGATCCATATTACACCCCAAAGTAGTTTTTGCAACTTTCTGACATCAAATCCGGAAGTTAATGGGGGTCATTCTGTGGTCGTTTTCAATGATTTTGCACAAAATACACCAAAATCCGCCAGAATATCGTCTAGTTATAGCATTGAAACAAATATTCCAATTGGAAACCATACCTTGCATTCATTCAAATCATGTTTTCAATTGTTTGTTTGGAAATGTTTGCTTGGATGTTACATTTATGCGGTTTATCACCATTTTTTGCATTTCCAGCCACTTTTGAGGATTAATGCGCGTGAACGGAACGTTTTGGACTACTGTCATGCACACATTTGAGGGTTTCCGACAAAAGTTTGCACACTGGTCCAAATGGATCCATATTACACCCCAAAGTAGTTTTTGCAACTTTCTGACATCAAATCCGGAAGTTAGTGGGGGTCAATCTGTGGTCGTTTTCAATGATTTTGCACAAAATACACCAAAATCCGCCAGAATATCGTCTAGTTATAGCATTGAAACAAATATTCCAATTGGAAACCATACCTTGCATTCATTCAAATCATGTTTTCAATTGTTTGTTTGGAAATGTTTGCTTGGATGTTACATTTATGCGGTTTATCACCATTTTTTGCATTTCCAGCCACTTTTGAGGATTAATGCGTGTGAACGGAACGTTTTGGACTACTGTCATGCACACATTTGAGGGTTTCCGACAAAAGTTTGCACACTGGTCCAAATGGATCCATATTACACCCCAAAGTAGTTTTTGCAACTTTCTGACATCAAATCCGGAAGTTAATGGGGGTCATTCTGTGGTCGTTTTCAATGATTTTGCACAAAATACACCAAAATCCGCCAGAATATCGTCTAGTTATAGCATTGAAACAAATATTCCAATTGGAAACCATACCTTGCATTCATTCAAATCATGTTTTCAATTGTTTGTTTGGAAATGTTTGCTTGGATGTTACATTTATGCGGTTTATCACCATTTTTTGCATTTCCAGCCACTTTTGAGGATTAATACGCGTGAACGGAACGTTTTGGACTACTGTCATGCACACATTTGAGGGTTTCCGACAAAAGTTTGCACACTGGTCCAAATGGATCCATATTACACCCCAAAGTAGTTTTTGCAACTTTCTGACATCAAATCCGGAAGTTAGTGGGGGTCAATCTGTGGTCGTTTTCAATGATTTTGCACAAAATACACCAAAATCCGCCAGAATATCGTCTAGTTATAGCATTGAAACAAATATTCCAATTGGAAACCATACCTTGCATTCATTCAAATCATGTTTTCAATTGTTTGTTTGGAAATGTTTGCTTGGATGTTACATTTATGCAGTTTATCACCATTTTTTGCATTTCCAGCCACTTTTGAGGATTAATACGCGTGAACGGAACGTTTTGGACTACTGTCATGCACACATTTGAGGGTTTCCGACAAAAGTTTGCACACTGGTCCAAATGGATCCATATTACACCCCAAAGTAGTTTTTGCAACTTTCTGACATCAAATCCGGAAGTTAGTGGGGGTCAATCTGTGGTCGTTTTCAATGATTTTGCACAAAATACACCAAAATCCGCCAGAATATCGTCTAGTTATAGCATTGAAACAAATATTCCAATTGGAAACCATACCTTGCATTCATTCAAATCATGTTTTCAATTGTTTGTTTGGAAATGTTTGCTTGGATGTTACATTTATGCGGTTTATCACCATTTTTTGCATTTCCAGCCACTTTTGAGGATTAATGCGCGTGAACGGAACGTTTTGGACTACTGTCATGCACACATTTGAGGGTTTCCGACAAAAGTTTGCACACTGGTCCAAATGGATCCATATTACACCCCAAAGTAGTTTTTGCAACTTTCTGACATCTAATCCGGAAGTTAGTGGGGGTCAATCTGTGGTCGTTTTCAATGATTTTGCACAAAATACACCAAAATCCGCCAGAATATCGTCTAGTTATAGCATTGAAACAAATATTCCAATTGGAAACCATACCTTGCATTCATTCAAATCATGTTTTCAATTGTTTGTTTGGAAATGTTTGCTTGGATGTTACATTTATGCGGTTTATCACCATTTTTTGCATTTCCAGCCACTTTTGAGGATTAATGCGTGTGAACGGAACGTTTTGGACTACTGTCATGCACACATTTGAGGGTTTCCGACAAAAGTTTGCACACTGGTCCAAATGGATCCATATTACACCCCAAAGTAGTTTTTGCAACTTTCTGACATCTAATCCGGAAGTTAGTGGGGGTCATTCTGTGGTCGTTTTCAATGATTTTGCACAAAATACACCAAAATCCGCCAGAATATCGTCTAGTTATAGCATTGAAACAAATATTCCAATTGGAAACCATACCTTGCATTCATTCAAATCATGTTTTCAATTGTTTGTTTGGAAATGTTTGCTTGGATGTTACATTTATGCGGTTTATCACCATTTTTTGCATTTCCAGCCACTTTTGAGGATTAATGCGCGTGAACGGAACGTTTTGGACTACTGTCATGCACACATTTGAGGGTTTCCGACAAAAGTTTGCACACTGGTCCAAATGGATCCATATTACACCCCAAAGTAGTTTTTGCAACTTTCTGACATCAAATCCGGAAGTTAGTGGGGGTCAATCTGTGGTCGTTTCCAATGATTTTGCACAAAATACACCAAAATCCGCCAGAATATCGTCTAGTTATAGCATTGAAACAAATATTCCAATTGGAAACCATACCTTGCATTCATTCAAATCATGTTTTCAATTGTTTGTTTGGAAATGTTTGCTTGGATGTTACATTTATGCAGTTTATCACCATTTTTTGCATTTCCAGCCACTTTTGAGGACTAATACGCGTGAACGGAACGTTTTGGACTACTGTCATGCACACATTTGAGGGTTTCCGACAAAAGTTTGCACACTGGTCCAAATGGATCCATATTACACCCCAAAGTAGTTTTTGCAACTTTCTGACATCAAATCCGGAAGTTAGTGGGGGTCAATCTGTGGTCGTTTTCAATGATTTTGCACAAAATACACCAAAATCCGCCAGAATATCGTCTAGTTATAGCATTGAAACAAATATTCCAATTGGAAACCATACCTTGCATTCATTCAAATCATGTTTTCAATTGTTTGTTTGGAAATGTTTGCTTGGATGTTACATTTATGCGGTTTATCACCATTTTTTGCATTTCCAGCCACTTTTGAGGATTAATACGCGTGAACGGAACGTTTTGGACTACTGTCATGCACACATTTGAGGGTTTCCGACAAAAGTTTGCACACTGGTCCAAATGGATCCATATTACACCCCAAAGTAGTTTTTGCAACTTTCTGACATCTAATCCGGAAGTTAGTGGGGGTCAATCTGTGGTCGTTTTCAATGATTTTGCACAAAATACACCAAAATCCGCCAGAATATCGTCTAGTTATAGCATTGAAACAAATATTCCAATTGGAAACCATACCTTGCATTCATTCAAATCATGTTTTCAATTGTTTGTTTGGAAATGTTTGCTTGGATGTTACATTTATTCGGTTTATCACCATTTTTTGCATTTCCAGCCACTTTTGAGGATTAATGCGCGTGAACGGAACGTTTTGGACTACTGTCATGCACACATTTGAGGGTTTCCGACAAAAGTTTGCACACTGGTCCAAATGGATCCATATTACACCCCAAAGTAGTTTTTGCAACTTTCTGACATCAAATCCGGAAGTTAGTGGGGGTCAATCTGTGGTCGTTTTCAATGATTTTGCACAAAATACACCAAAATCCGCCAGAATATCGTCTAGTTATAGCATTGAAACAAATATTCCAATTGGAAACCATACCTTGCATTCATTCAAATCATGTTTTCAATTGTTTGTTTGGAAATGTTTGCTTGGATGTTACATTTATGCAGTTTATCACCATTTTTTGCATTTCCAGCCACTTTTGAGGACTAATACGCGTGAACGGAACGTTTTGGACTACTGTCATGCACACATTTGAGGGTTTCCGACAAAAGTTTGCACACTGGTCCAAATGGATCCATATTACACCCCAAAGTAGTTTTTGCAACTTTCTGACATCAAATCCGGAAGTTAGTGGGGGTCAATCTGTGGTCGTTTTCAATGATTTTGCACAAAATACACCAAAATCCGCCAGAATATCGTCTAGTTATAGCATTGAAACAAATATTCCAATTGGAAACCATACCTTGCATTCATTCAAATCATGTTTTCAATTGTTTGTTTGGAAATGTTTGCTTGGATGTTACATTTATGCGGTTTATCACCATTTTTTGCATTTCCAGCCACTTTTGAGGATTAATACGCGTGAACGGAACGTTTTGGACTACTGTCATGCACACATTTGAGGGTTTCCGACAAAAGTTTGCACACTGGTCCAAATGGATCCATATTACACCCCAAAGTAGTTTTTGCAACTTTCTGACATCTAATCCGGAAGTTAGTGGGGGTCAATCTGTGGTCGTTTTCAATGATTTTGCACAAAATACACCAAAATCCGCCAGAATATCGTCTAGTTATAGCATTGAAACAAATATTCCAATTGGAAACCATACCTTGCATTCATTCAAATCATGTTTTCAATTGTTTGTTTGGAAATGTTTGCTTGGATGTTACATTTATTCGGTTTATCACCATTTTTTGCATTTCCAGCCACTTTTGAGGATTAATGCGCGTGAACGGAACGTTTTGGACTACTGTCATGCACACATTTGAGGGTTTCCGACAAAAGTTTGCACACTGGTCCAAATGGATCCATATTACACCCCAAAGTAGTTTTTGCAACTTTCTGACATCAAATCCGGAAGTTAGTGGGGGTCAATCTGTGGTCGTTTTCAATGATTTTGCACAAAATACACCAAAATCCGCCAGAATATCGTCTAGTTATAGCATTGAAACAAATATTCCAATTGGAAACCATACCTTGCATTCATTCAAATCATGTTTTCAATTGTTTGTTTGGAAATGTTTGCTTGGATGTTACATTTATGCGGTTTATCACCATTTTTTGCATTTCCAGCCACTTTTGAGGATTAATACGCGTGAACGGAACGTTTTGGACTACTGTCATGCACACATTTGAGGGTTTCCGACAAAAGTTTGCACACTGGTCCAAATGGATCCATATTACACCCCAAAGTAGTTTTTGCAACTTTCTGACATCAAATCCGGAAGTTAATGGGGGTCATTCTGTGGTCGTTTTCAATGATTTTGCACAAAATACACCAAAATCCGCCAGAATATCGTCTAGTTATAGCATTGAAACAAATATTCCAATTGGAAACCATACCTTGCATTCATTCAAATCATGTTTTCAATTGTTTGTTTGGAAATGTTTGCTTGGATGTTACATTTATGCGGTTTATCACCATTTTTTGCATTTCCAGCCACTTTTGAGGATTAATACGCGTGAACGGAACGTTTTGGACTACTGTCATGCACACATTTGAGGGTTTCCGACAAAAGTTTGCACACTGGTCCAAATGGATCCATATTACACCCCAAAGTAGTTTTTGCAACTTTCTGACATCAAATCCGGAAGTTAATGGGGGTCATTCTGTGGTCGTTTTCAATGATTTTGCACAAAATACACCAAAATCCGCCAGAATATCGTCTAGTTATAGCATTGAAACAAATATTTCAATTGGAAACCATACATTGCATGTATTTGGATGATATTTTGAATAGATTGGTGGGAAATACTTACTTAACTGTTATTTTTATGCGGTTTTTCACTTTTGGTTGTTTTTCGATCGTTTATAATGATTTGTGCGGATATGAACGCAACGTTAAGGGTACTGTCACGCATACATTTAAGGATAACTAATGATAGTTGGCATACTGGTCCAAATGAATCCGTTATAAACCTTCAGTTTGTTTTGGTAGTTTGGTGGCATCTAATCCTGAGGTTTGTATGAGTTTTTATATGAACGCATTTTATGTTTTTAAGAAATTGCATAAAATATCGTAATATTAACATTCAGTAAAGCGTTGAAACAAATATTGCAATTGGAAACCATACCTTGCCTGTATTTGCAGGATTTTTTAAACTGATTGTTGACAAAAATTTTTTAAAAGTTTCATTCATGTGTTTTGTTGTCATTTTTTGCATTTCAAGTCATTTCAACAATTCAACAATTAATACGCATGAACGCAACGTTTGGGTTGCTGTCACGCATGCGTTTTGCGGGTAACCATTTTCATCGTTTGCGGGTAACCAAAAAAAGGTTTTCATCGCAAATGCTCCCCAGTGGCTTCTGGCCTGTTATTTGCTTTTGGGGCACAATTCTCGCTTGGGGGGCACAAGCATTGATTCGGAAGGAGGGCACGACCCCAAAATGCTCCCCCGTGGCGCCGTGCCTGCCAAGCAGAGATAACCATCGTAGAGTCTTGTCCAAAGACGCAATAACGTGACCAGGGTGCGGGTTTAACTCGAATCATGCGATCAGGGTCGTCTTAAAAAATACGCGTTTATCCTTTGGGCCTCGTTGTCGACAAATTACCTGCCGGCTAGTAATCAGCAGAGTTTTCTTGGCATTTTCCGATTGTCATAAGTGATTTGTCTAACAGTAAACATGACCTATTACAAAAGACAACTTTTAACCAAGCAGAAATATATTTGCATCACTTTATTTTGCAATAAAGTTACGTACGTATTAAAATAAATATCCTGAAAAATTCGTGGAAAATCGAAAAACAGACAACCGCAATTAAAATTTACTGGTTCTTATAAAATAAATCAGTGCAATACTTAAAAAATCCTGCGCGTTTATTACTTGTAGAAGAAATGCTTTTATCAATCTCCTAGCAGGCAATCAAATTTGCTTTGTGTTAAGAGCGAGCACAACATTCATATTTGTTTCTCAGAATGCCATCTAGCGATTACACTGCAAGAGGCAAGTTTTTAACAGTACAATGAAAAAGCAAAATTAATGCCTTTTTTTAATTTAACGTGAAGCTTGATCTTGTATATACATTGGATTAAAATTTTTAGAAATTCACGTAATAAAGCAAAACTGTATTGATTCTTTTATAAGCTGTTAACATTTTTTGCCTAAAATTTTTGGAAAAATGGCTGCTATTACTTATTAGTGACTCGCAAAAATCTTTTAAATTAAATCTGCAAAAAGGTTGGGTCACTTTCACATTAATGCATTTTTGGAGTTCGAGCATAGAGTTTAATGTAAACTGCGGGTCTAACTGGTGTTTTACTTAGTCTCAGATTTTGGTGATAGTGTTATCATGCGCGAAAAAAATTAAATAAAACTTTGCCACAAAATTTTGCACATTGATATTTTTATTTGTTTGTTCAAATAAAAAGTCAAATTGAACTGAGCTTATTTGACGCCTGCTTTAAAGACACACAACATACACAGTATAAGTACATAAGCAAAATACAATACGCTGCATGTAAAGACGTCAAAGAGGCTGCGAATGCAAGGATTGTTGGTTGGCAGTTGGATCTTCAATCTTCATCATGCCGAAAGAATGATTTATCGTTACATTTTTTTTATACGACAAATCTTATGAGGACACAAGGCTCATTTTTGCTCAAAATTTAAGAACACTGCCAGTATCGGGCTCTCGGCATGAACAAAATAATTAAGACATTGGCTAAAGTTAAAAATCAATTTGTTATAAATGCTACTTCGTAACAAAATAAAAATATTTTTTCAATTACAGCCTGTGGACTGCAGGTGTTTCGTTCATGCAGTTTTGAAAACCGCAAAAACTATTGTTATATGCAACACAACTTCTTATCAAGCTCAGAAGCGTTGCTATGGATGGTGACACCCGGGACGGGAGTGCGTAATGTCACCCTATATGTGTGACGCACCCTTTATGATGTCACCCTTTAGGCTGTGAGACAATTTATGAAAGTTATGTCAAAAGTTAGTGAAGACCAAAAAAAAGGTCTCCGCCAAAACTTCAATGCGTTTTCGGACCGAAAGTAAGTGAAGACCAAAAGAAAAAAAAAGGCCCTCGATGAAGATTCAGTGGGATTTCGCTGCGGATGTGGATGGAGACCCAACGCATTGAACTAAAAAGCCTTCATCACAAATTTCTGGAGTTATGGTTTCACATCATAAAATGGTGTCACCCCAAATGGTGACACCCAGGACGGGCCGCCCCCCGTAGCGATGCAACTGATCAAGCTTATTTCTCACACGGTCCCGAGCAAGCTAATTTCTACAAGATATTCCAGTCTGGCAACCCAGAGCCCAAAAAAGGATGCTGTGCGTTATCAAAAAAGTATCCAAAAAATGAATCATCAGCGGGGTCAAAGTTATTTCTTGTTGGTCCACACGACCCATAGAATTCAAAACCAGTTCGAGAATAAAGAACTGTCCCTGAATGCGGCATTAGAATAACAAAACCACGCTTCATGCTTCAGTGCGCTCAACCGTGACAAACTCAGCGCAAACACGCTTTAGCAAATGACGTATTATCGGTTTGGCGCGTCGTTACGGAGTGTGATTACGGCAAAAGTTTGAAGTTGAAATTGCAAAAGTGAGTTTCGTGCGGCTAAAATTTAACATAGTGCGCATCATTATTTTTTCTTCAAATTTGGTAAAAACGTAGTTGAATAAATATTCTACGAGGATATGGCAGTTTGAAGATCGGCCGTGAGCATCTTCACAAACTATTTCAAAGGTAAACATTTTGCTCATTTTTAAACTCAAGAAAATTACAGTTTTTAGCAACAAATTCCAAAAAGAAATACAGCGTTAGACAGAGCAAGTATTCCTCTACCTAAATATGAATTTTCGTTGAAATTGAAGTACTTTTAGATAGTTTTTAGCAAGTTCAAAGTAAACCGCTTCTGAAAAGTGCCTTAAAAAACGCGTTCAGCAATGGCGACCAAAAAATTGCCAGACAACGATGCGATGCGCGCGTGCCTATATACATGCATTGAAGTGCAATGTCACTTGCATACAGATATTTACTTTTAGTTGTAATGTCAAAATATGTTGGCACTCTTCTTTGACTCCATGAAAAGTTATCGATTATATATAGATTATTCTTTACTTTTTTTTTCATTATAGTAAAATCGCCTATTCTTTACTATTTTCTTGAAGTATTGAATAACGATTGTTCTTTACCGGTACTTTTTTATTATTGATTTCCAACCCTAATTGTGATGTAGGCGAGCCTACCAGATGTGCAGTGTCAGTGTTCCCTCTAATTTTAGATCTACTGCGTAAATGTCGGAAAAGACGCGAAAATGCCTGAAGTTGGTGCGAAAATGCCTGAAGTTGGTGCGAAAATGCCGACGCAAATTACAAACAACAATGCCGTTTACTTAAAGTTTTGTGCGATCTCAAACAAAACAAAAAAAAGGTCATTGCACATGGAGACTGCCAAGAGTTTTCTTTTCTTTATCAGCATACTTTAAAACAAATGAAACAGAAAAGGTCTTCAGGTAATGTAGTGGATCTTTTTTTGCGACTTTCGGTATTTCTGCATCAAGTTTCAAAGAAACAGTGCCAGATGAGAAAAAATGGCCTTGCGCCGGACGCTACAGCCAAACAAAAACGCCGTAATTTCAAAAATCAAAAAACGCCGTTTGCAGTTGCCAAAAAGTAGTGAGAAAAGGCCGTAAAAAATTTTGCACTATTTGCACTTTTTTGCGCATACAGGGAACACTGTGCAGTGTGGTACTGGAATTACCAGTGTCGGATTCTGAACTAGGCTATTCAATATTCATTGATTCATATTTAATCATATTGGCAAGTTACGGTTAGGGCTAGAATTATGGTTAAGGATAGGGTTTGGGTTTTTGGGCTCTACAGTAAGCTATAGATTAATCTGTTAATGCATAGTGCAAAAATGCGCAGGTGCTATTGCACAGTACATATGCGCGTCGTCACCAGCATAGGCCTAATAAACAAACAAAGATCAAAAACAGCAAAGGTGATTAAAAGATTCTTGACAATCTTAGGCAGCTATATACCGTTTCAGTTGTGCCAATTGCAGGACATACCGGTAGAACTCACTGTTAAGCAAAAACATCATGTGCCCTCAATTTTTATGTTTTTCTTTTTCAAAGTTTGCTATTCTGTATTGTATCCATGGTCATCATTGCGCCTTTTCATTGCAAAAACTTAAACCTTTCATGGTGAAGCTTTATTCCTACCTCATTTAACAAAAATAGAAAGCCGACAAACATTCATTTTTGGCAGAGGCTGCTGTTACGGGACATAAAAATAAGAAAATTGCTATCCCAGCCCTAACCTCAACCCTAAACCTAACCCAAACTCTAACCCTAGCTCCAACCCTAACATTACTTCTAACCCAAACCCTAATGTTAAGTTAATAAATAAAAAAGTGTAAATGAGCAAATGAGTGCTCAGTTTTTGCTCTCTTATTCTCTTTATAAGTGTTACGTAATGTAACACTGGCCACCAGTGTTCCCTATAAGCGCAAAAAAGTGCGAAATTATTTCCGGCATTTTCACACTGAATGTTTGCGAAGTCCGGCGTTTTCTCTCCTGCCAAAAAGAGGCGTTTTTATTTCTCGTCGAAAACCGTAGGCAGCTACGGTTCGTGGCGCCACGCCCTTATTTACTGCACATAGCCAGTAGAATATTATGATATTTGCGAATCTCTCATACTGATGACCTTTTTTTTTTTGAAGAACGACATAACAAGGGAAAATAAAATGCCTTTGCCACCACAAAGACCTTTTCCTTTTTTTTTTCTGGAGAAAGCCAAAGTTTGAGTCGAAAATTGTTGCCACAGATCGAGAACACCTCAAGAGCTCCGGCATTTCACATTGAGTTCAGAACGTTTGCACCATTTCCGGCATTTATGCAGTAGGTGAAAAGTTAGAAGGAACACTGTGGGCCACTTTCTTCATTTTTGTAACCTTTATTTTTCCTCTTTGCGCAATCGCACAGTTTCTTTCAAACATTGTACATGCACACTCTGCACTCGAATGGTCAACTTTTTGCTGGTTTACACTTTCAGTCAAAATAACTTATGCTATGTTTTAAAAAAGTGGAAAGGACATTGAAATGTAGATAAATAAATAACAAGATTACTTGCGTAATATTGTTTGATGACTATTATTGGTAATCTACTGCAAACCTAACTATTGCAAAATAATTTGATGTTTTGTGACATCACAGATCATCAAAACAAAAAATAGAAAATGAAGGAAACCAATGAATACGCTATCATAAATGTCTTCTTTGCTATGCTCGATTTGCTTTTATCAGAGGTAGGCACAAATAGCTTTACCAAGATGCAATTCTACAAAGTGCAACAATTTTCTATTAAAGGAAGAGCCTTGGCAAATGTTCCATTCGCACAGATATTTTGAAATAAAGTCTAAAAAAACTAACCCTAAGCCCTAACCTTAACCCTAATCCTAGCCCTAATCCAAACCCTAACCTAAACCTATAATTGTAATTATCACAATAAAAATTTCTGAAAACGAGCGACGTCACTGGAATCTTTGTTTATTTAACCACGTGTCTTCCATTTACCAAGTCACTTCGTTTTTTACCAACTAAAAGCTCTGTGTAAGATGTGCGATTTAATTTGTTTAATTTCTGAAATGCATTGCAACATTCGCAACAAACTTTTTGATGCAGTTAAAGTGCATCTTCTACAATTGGAACAAGATTTTGGTACCAAGTCAAAGCTCAACTTACTTTCGCAACTAAAATTACAAAACACATTGCAAATTTTGAATTTTTGGTACCCCATCTGGAAAAAAAAGTAAGTAGTTGCTGAAGGCCGACATTTGACAGTATTGAAATTGAAATGAAACAAACTTAACTTCAAAGTATAAAATTGGGTACTGTCTAGAGCACCGGTGCCTGTTTCCGACATTAAATCGCTGTTGCACCAACAGCCTGTTGCGTTATCTTTTCTCATTAGTTCCAGTTAAATACGGTACTTTGATGCAATTAATGTGAAGACCTGGTGGAGTAGTAAAAAGCATGCTCGCCTGCCAAATCGAGGGTTCGGGTTTCGATTCGCGCTGGACACGCTTGGCTTATGTAGTGCTAGAGAGCAATCTCGCTACATAAATCTTTTTTTTCTCTGGTACCTTACGATTAGAGTTCGGGTTCAGGCAACGATTCCAGCTTGAGAGATAGCAAATTAAACTTCAAAAAGAAACGACCGGTGCCGCTGGTGCAGCAGCGATTAGACGTTGAAAACCGGGCTGGTGCAGCAGAAACTGCCATAAAATTGCGCTATTATTAACCAAAAAAAAATTGAAAGTGCAGTGCAATAAATCCGCAACAAGTTTGAAAGACATTAATCCGCAACGCAACCTTCCGCAATTGTGGGGGGTTATACTTATCAACTTTTTAAGTGTGCTTTGCTCACTTCTGGCTTTTTTAACATTACTATTGATGTTGTCATCAGTGACATGATTGCATGTTTTGCTATTAATGACATCAGTCTTAATGATATCATTGCGACTTTTAATTGAAGTTTAAGAAAAAATTGTTGACTGTTTAGTGCGGAATTAATCGCTGTGACAATGCTTGATTAAATTCGCCACTTGCTAAATTTTGTCTCATTTTTCAAGTCTTGAAATGTCAGAGATAATTTTGTATCTGAGATAAGCAATAAGCGATTTTCAACAAGACTAGTACCGTATGCACAACTAGATTTTAATTTTCTAATGTCATCTGAATGAAGTGTGTATAATTGTTAACAAAGTGTAGCGTAAGTAGAATGAAACAAACAGCTGCGCAATTTAAACTCCTGACAGTTATTAAAAGATTCAATCATTTGTTAACTTTTCAGAGACAAGTTCGTAACAAAATCTGTGCTTCTTTATTTTAAATTTTGATGGACAACTTAGAAGTCGTGTGTTTGGGATAATTTTGCAATCCATATGACATCAAAGAAGTAACTGATGTGCTAAACTGAGCATTAAATCACATTTCTGCTAGATTGCTCATGATGTGCAGATATCATGACGTCATTTACTGCTCAGCTTGACCAGAAGTGCAGTGGTAGAGCTGAAATTTTTTGTGAAGTTTGAGCTAATTAATGGTAACAATTTGTCATTAACGCGGAAAGTTTGAGTGTAAATGGTAAGCTAGAATAAGAATTATAAAAGTGACCCTGCACATTCGTATGTGGCTTATACTCAAACTAACCCCAAATCTAACCCAAACCCTTACTCAAATCTTAATCTTGACCCTTAAAAAAGCAAATAAAAATGCGCAGATAAATATTCTCATTTTTGTTTTACTCTTTTTACTTCAAAATTTTCGGTAAAACAGTCACTCCCATAATTGTGTTTTTCAAGTATTTTGATGGAGATGCATTAGTGATTAAGATAATGTACTAGTACAATATCTAAATAGATTATTAAATACATCCAGATTGAGTACAACCAGCTTGTGGTGGCTGATGTAATGCCTCGATATTTAAACTGTAAGTTTCTTGCAATTTCTGTTGCTACAGTTCCAGCAATAGCATATGCTTTTTTGAAGTTGTACTCAAAGAGTGATGCCGAAAAACAAAGATCAAAGCTTAGACATTTTGTGCCAGGTTTAGTCAATACTGGCAACACATGCTTTATGAATTCAGTGCTGCAGTGCATGGCCAGTCTTCCTAATTTTGCAACTTGGTTGAATCAATTTAGCCAACAATGTCATGTCAATGCCAACAGCAAGTTTTTGGCTGAAACATTAAATGAGATTATTAAAAAATTAAATGGTGATTGTGACGAAACAATCCTTGATTCATCTTATTTATTGTCAGATCTTGCATTGAGAGGCTGGCAAATTGCTTCAGAAGAGCATGATGCTCATGAGTTCTTTCACTGTTTGATGACAACTTTGGATGATGAAGTAAAATATTTCAAACATTCAAATTCTTCTTTGCAACTCGTGCTTGAGAATGATGCTGTGCCTCTTGAAGGAGAGTTGATTGTTTCAAAATTAAATGTTAAACAGAGTTTCAAAAACTTAAGCAAAACAAAAGATGTAAAGCAAAGCTTATTTCATGGGTTGTTATCTGTGAGACTCCAGTGTTCTCAGTGTGGACACAAGAATCCAGTATCATATGAAAGTTTTCATAGTTTAAGTTTACCAATTGATTATAGTCAAGGCAAAACATTGGTTGAATGCATTCATTCATTTTTTGCCTGCGAGTTGTTGAGCAAAGTGCAATGCGACACATGCACTGAAGAGAAACAGAAACTATTAAATCTATCTGCATGCAGCTCCGCTTCTCAGATGAACAAACAGCAGGTAAAAGCTTCCAAATCTGTTCGGGAAACTTTGACTATTTCTCAAATTAATGATCAAATGCTTCAACCCAAACAGCACCTTGTATCCAAAAACTCTGTGAAAAAAGTGTTTGAAACTGCCACATTTTTTAAACTGTCTCATATCACAAAGTTTCCGCAATGCTTGTGTATTCACATGCAGCGTCTTGTTTGGCGATTCGGTCAACCAAACAAATTATACCACCATGTAAATTACCCTGAGATATTAGACTTACAAAGCTTCAAGTTCAATTATTCAAAAAGATTACCAAAAAAAAAGCTTTATATAGATCCTATTTTTAAATCAATTGTTGAAAAACGTCCTAACTTTGGTAACTTGCTTGCAATGAAAAGGGATGCAGGATTAAAATGTGTCAATGGAGATAATGCAATGACAGTGCCACACACATGCAAGTCAAATTTGCCCTCACATCTCTACCAACTAACAGGAGTTTTAGTTCACCTTGGTGATTGGAGTCAGAGTGGACACTTTGTCACTTATCGCCGCCATGTTGTAAAAGACAGTGCTGGGAATGTTTCTGTTCAATGGTTCTATGTATCCGATGATCACGTTAAGAAAACTTCTATTGGCATTGTATTGAATCAACCAGCTTATATGTTATTTTATGAAAAGATTTCACATGAGAAATCTTTTGTAAAAACTTAAATGATGATGCAAATTCAAATGATTATCATCCATTTCAGCACTATAGTTTCAGAATTCCTAGTTAGATAAGTTTTGTTTATCCTGCATTCATTATCTATTTATCAGAAAATGGTTAGTATGCTAGATTTCCACTGTAGAGAGAAATGTGACTGTCGTGCAGATATCACCTACCCAAGCAGTTATGACTGTCACAAGTCTTTTAAGATAAATTTTTAAAATGTCAGGTTACTCAGGTATGTGGAAGCAGAAGCGATGAAAGTGGTGAATTTTCATGGAAGTGATAAAAGTGTGCTGCTTCCACTTCCATGGTGGCCATTCATATCAAACGTCAAAAACTTGAATGTGGTACAATTTTTTGTAAAATATATGACAAAAAGGGAATGTTTGGTTAACCATCATTTGCGAAGAAATATTTTTAAAGGCTTGTGGTTCACTAAGATTCGTAGAGCCCCACCCCTATCTAATCAAAGATTCCATATTTTAGTTCTAAAATTTATCCATTTTCTCAAAAATATTTTTTAATATGCGTTTGCTCATTTTTGAAACATTTGGGGCCATACTCATATAACACAGTATTCACCAACATAAACAAAGTTTCAAGCTCCAGCATTTTAATTTCTTTCACTGCAGTAATATATTCCTGAAAAGTAAACAGGAGAGCATCATAATATCTTTCAAACAAAGTTAAATATTGTATGACTTTTTAATAATTATGATGCAATAATGCTTGTCTTAATTATTTATATTGCTTTACTTCAGATCAAAGGTCCATAGCAAAAAATAAAAAATACTCCGGCTAACAAAAAACATATCTTTGCAACATCAGCCCAGTTTTCTACAAGATGCTAATGCACGTACATATCATACTTCACTGCTTAAACTAGAGCATTTCTTCATCGTAACCTTTAAAAATCCTATCACTTGAACCAGACATAGTTAGTTACAATGACAAAAATATTCACTGGTTAGAAAATAATCGCTGTTAATCATATATCTTATTAATGAATTATTCGATTTTCGGCACCAATCAATGAAACAAAACATAGATTTACGAAGCAATATGTCAAAAGTGACAATGTCATCCTGCATTTGAAGTTCTCTAGCACTAGTATTGCAAGGTAAGCCATGTACTGTTGGTATACGGTAATTATCGTTGTAAGCTATTTTAAGATGCTGCTTACTTAAATGAGAATATTTACACCTCAGTTGACCAACATAAAACATTGTACAATACCGTTAAAACAAAAAAAAATTTACTTGTGTAGAACACTTAGCCAAATTTGTTTTTTGCCAATTAGCTGTTCCATACAAATTTTTCATTTGTTGCTTAATGTTTTCATTGTAATAGTATCATTAATGTATACACCAAGATATTTGGCAAAACTACTCAATTTAATAACTTTATCGCCAATCTGTCTATAAGTACCATTTGCTGCAAGGATAATTCTAATGTGGTACTACTGTGTATTACTGCATCATAATTCTTGTAGTGTTTTTTTGTTTTGCCTTCCTAAAATATATTTTGCTAGCAAAAATTTGGAGCAAACCACATACACAAACAAGTTGTTCTAAAAAAAATCGTCAAATGTGGAAGCTTTGCCCCACGGTTACCTAAATTACAGCCAAGTAAAGATTTGCACTAAACAGCGCAGACAATTGAAACAAGTTATTATCCCGATTCTCAAGCGCTTGGAAGTCTGTCCCCAGACCCCAAATAATTGTTCATTATTTTAAACTTCTGGATGAATGCGTTCAGAGAAATTTGCATCTGCTGAAACTTAACCACCATGTGATTGGACTTTTCGCTTTAGGGGCGTCCATTCTGAATCCCTGACTATGCCCATATGTAGATCCTTGCAACAACAAACCTCTGAATACAATTGTATAATTTGGTTCTCTTTGATGTTTTTAAGATGTTGATAACAAAGCTGTTTTATTTCAACTTATTTGGAAAAAATTTAGCCAAAAAATTTTGGGATCAAAAAATTTTAAGCAAAAGTTACGTCATCAAGTGGTGGAAGCAGAAGTGCTAATGGTAGAAGCGGAAACGATTCAAAAATTGCTGCTTTCACATCTCTGTTACTTTGTACTTTATGTGGCAAATACATTATTTTCGCTGTTGGATATCAGTATCTGTGCACATTTACAGTAAATGGGAATTATAATTTTTCTTCGGAATCCTGACTATTCTGGTATTTGTTTTTGGTACATTGGTGTCTTTTTTTTTTTATCAGTGTTACGACAAATACGTCGATAAGGTGATAGATACATTTGATACCACCTTGCTGTGTCAGGGACTTCATTATTTTTATTGTGTGCTAACAATTTTGTACATCGTTTTAAAATAGTGTGACATTTAGAGATTGTGACATAACAGTTGCTTGATTGATTAGCTAAGAAATGAATTTTTATGCTGATGTTTTGTAATGGAAAGCCCTGTTCAGGTAAGACTTTAATTGGTTCATTTCATATCGTGTTTAGCTTGCATTGATGTAGCTGGGTTGAGAGTGAAAGAAATGGGTGCCCCACTTTTACTTTAGAGCAGGCCTCTGGAAAGAAATGTTATCATTAAGAACCATTAAGCTGATTTGTATGGGAACATGTTGTCTCATTTTTCCTTTTTCAATTGTTGACTGCAATAAAAATCACCAATTTGTTTGGAGGGTGCGAGCTGCTCATTAAATTCTTTTGGAGGTCAGTTTGAGGGAATCGGGTGGAAGGTAGCCTTCTTGGTCATCGAAGCTGGAACACAACTGACCTTGAATAAGATGGAATTTACTTTCTTTTAATTGTCTTTACCCATTAAACCTCTGTGTGCAATCCTTTTTTTTCCCTAGCACATTTGGCCAAGATTCCCTCTAAATGGTTTTGTTTGCAAAAAATCTGCTTATGTTCATTTGTCAAGTGAGCTGGCATGTGTTAATATTCAGTATCATCTAAAAGGGATAATAAGTTAAATTTATTGTTATTAAAGTTTGATGTACTGCACATCTAATTATAATACTGAAGAGAATCTTTTGCCTGCTAACATATCAGCCAATTATATACGTTGCGCTGCTTAGACAAGATGTGTGGTAGGAGGTTTTGTTCATCAGTTTAAACCAGTTAATTGGCTGAACTGACACCAGGCAAAATGTTATCGAAAAATAACTTCAAGAATTTTTTATTATTTTGTAATGCACAATTTTTTTTATTTGAAATTGCTGAGAGGTTGCAGATTTGGTGATTGCTCTAGATATCTTATACTACAGTACCTGGTGCAGCCTCTCACCAGAGTTGGATGGGATCCATTTAGTTTAATTTGTAAAGTCAAATGTAAATTCATTGCCTTGACAAAAAACTAAATTCAAATTCATTGACTTTAAAAAATCCTCATTGACACCGTCACTAACTTGTGTGCGTATTCAAATTCAATGCAAGGCTGCTGTTGAAACCGTACAGTACAATAGATTAAACGTAGCAATTCAACTTTCAAAGCCCTGCATATACATTAAATATGCATATTCTACTCTATGTAAGAGGAGAAAACATTGCCAGGTCATCTGGACATTACGTTCGTACCGTAAACCTAAATTGTTCTTATAATTGATTTTACAAAAACAACTTCAAAGCTTAACCTTAGTACCAGCGGTGCTATTCAAATGTTTCAGGAATCGGTTCTCTGAGCAGTTTAGAAAAAGGTATCATTTTTTGTAGAGCGGACGGCTGAGAGGCTGGCTTGTCAAAAAGCGGTTCCTATGGAAAAGAATTGGCTATCTTTGGAGTGTTTGGTACAATTTTGTAATTCTAAATTGTAAAGGCACTACTGAAGACATAAATTCCTGCAGAATAGAAACAAATAGGGTACAATCTATCATACATCAGGTGTAGACACGTAACTAGGATTTTGTTAAGGGAGGGGGTCTTGACCCCGAAGCTGAAAGTTGCCTACTGTGTGTCACAAATGGGAGTCTGGGCAATTTTGTAATTTTTCAGAAAAAAAACTTTTACCACCATGTGGATGATGACATCTTGCACGTTTGATACACCATTTGAAAGAATTACCGGTAATTGCTAAAACTTTGGAGCCATTTTACAGAGCTAAGTTAACTTAGCCCCTCCCCTTATTTCCTGGTCAAGATGGTTTAAAGGCACATTTATTTGGGACAAGTTTACCAAGCTCCCTTGGCCTTCCAGCAATTTGATTGTCACTGTACCGTTAGCTTTTTACCTTTATGTATATAGCTCACTTTTTGAATGCAAGTTTATTTACAAAAATACTCAGCAAGCAATTGTATCATTTGGTTTGGTAAATTTAGAACCCAGTTTGCGCAAATCGACTGATTAGTACCATTCTTTAGGACCCTTGCTATTGCCAGCCTGTTTGTGAAATAAATGAATTTTAATAAACTCATTTCAAAAAGTGCTGATGTAGAAGACCAAATTTATACTTCTTTCGCAATTTCACCTCAATTTAAACTGCCATAAAAGCAGCCTAAAAGAAATAGGGTCCCGTCGTAAAGTTCATTCTTTTGCAGGTTTTCTAGGAAGTTAAGTGTTGTGAAAAAAACAACTTTAAAGCACATTGCAGTGTCACATTAGTCATCACAAAGTTCGCTTGATAAATTTTATGGAACGCATTTGCAACATGTATTATACCAGTTATACATTGCTACTTTTGCAATGTAAGTTTTAATTTGGAAAAAATCCACATTCATCGAATGTTTACTTAGAACATTCAAACTCAAATTCATTGACTTTTAAAAATCCACATTCAAATTTAAATTCATTGACTTTTGAAAGTCTACATTCAAATTCATCGCTTACTTGAGAGCGAATTCAACCCAAACCTACCTCTCACCATATCTGGGTTATGTCGTTTGATGCTCTTTGATGACAGTTTTTTTGTGTGTGTTTATCGCTTCCTTTCGAATCAAAAATATGCTATACTGCTACTATTACTTCAAAATGCTGTGCGACTTGTTCGAAGAAATAATTTCGACCTGTTGACAGGTGACCATTTATTTCTTCGCGAAGAGTCGTGAATTGCTGGGAGAGAGTCGAAGCAAACTTGAGGTTCCTTCACAGACAACAGCCTCTTCTTTGTTGGATTTAATTTATTGTGAATTCCCTAGGTATTGTGAATTCCCTATTTCCTAGCTATTGTACATTCTGTTATTTAGCTTTGCATTATTGTGACCTCAGTTGTGAGCCAAAATTATTTTCAACAGTTTTGGCTGTCTTTTTTGCTGCTAAGATCCTGAAAAACTGTTCAGAACGGTTAAGGTTATTTTCAGTCAATAGACATATTTTAGGGAGTATTTTTCCTCAAAAAAATGAGGTTTTTGTTTAATAGTCTTTTTCTAAAAATTGACGATTAGGAAATTGCTGAGATATAACGCAACGTGTTTTAAGAGTGTGTGATTTTATAAACTTTCGTCGTGTTTGCTAAGCTGTGGCTTATGAGCATTCTGCTCCAATGAAAAAAATTTATAAAACGAGTTGGTGCAACAAACCCTTTCGCGTTTCCAGTAGAATTGAATCTATTGTTGAAACTTAATCTTCGAGGATGGATCAAGCTTTTCCCTATTCTGCACATCCACTCTGTGAGCATCGCTTTTTGCCTAAAAATGTAATTTTGATTATATTTTATTCACTAAGTTGTTTTGGCCAGGAGACTGCGAAGGGCCCTTTCGGTCTTCGAGTCAAGCTGCCACCTGTCTACCACACACCGTGGAGGCTTTACACTGTCCCTTTTATTGCTGAACGTCAAGTAGGGAAGCTGTGAATCCCAATTTTTAATAGTCGTTGGTTTGACCCGACCGGGAATTGAACCCAAGTCTATCAGTTTAGTAGCAGACGCTGTATCCACGCGACCACTGACCGGTTTCTAAATGAGCTAAAAATGCTAGAAACGCAGACTTTTAAAATGTACGATTATTGTAGTGCTAGCTGAAGTGAACCAATTTAAACAGCTCGGAAAAGGTATCAAATGATGGCACAGCTCGAAAAGGTATCACAGATCAAATTACAGCTCGGAAAAGGTATCAAGTGATTCAGTTCGTTTACCTCTTCAAACATTCACAGGTTGGGGGAACTAAAAGGTTGTTTCGCTTTGTCGCTCAACGAGGAGTACTTGAGCACTGGAGACAGCAGCACTCTTCACATCAAACCTGGTGACGAACTAGCGATCATCCCCCCACTGAGCGGCGGATGATGTCTGACTGCATCACTGACATCTTGTTCACGGAGGACCCCCTAGTGGCTCAAGATGCCATCGATAGAGTGACATGCGAATATTGTGGAGCCATCTCGATCTTCATCGGTATGCGCTTGGTTTGTTATTTGATGCTTCAGTGCTTGTGCTGCTCCGAGGGATCCGCGTTCGATTCCCGAACGTGCAGTGGATCGTTGTGTTCTTGCAAAGACCTTGAATGCTTGTTTCCCACCGGCAAGCAGTCTTTTTGTTGTGGTTGCTCAGCGTGACAAAAAACGTGCAGTTAGAATCTAAAAAATGCTTTGTATTTATTGGTGTTAATAGTTGAAGGAGGACAGCAGACAGAATATGGAGTTTCTAGACTTGGTGCAATACTATTACATCATATTTGCATTCAATTCATCCCTTTTGACTCAACTGCTCCAAAAATAGTCTACTTCAAACACACCGCCTTGTCTCCAGGTTTTAGCGCAACGTTGACGATTTTAGTGGTTAACGATAAAGTTAACTGATTATTACTGTCTCAGCCATCGTAACGCATTGCTGATTTTTGCCATACGTTATGATGCCAAAGATTGTAAGTAACATCAGTGCTGCCAACTAAAATCGTCAATATTGGGCAGAGTGTGGAGAACGTGGCAATGTGTTCGAAGTTCAAAATTTGTACAACAGTTGGGTTAGGAGAAATGGAGTTGAGTAGTTAACATAAATATAATGAAATAGTATTGCATTAATTTAAGAAGCCGTATTGGTTTTGTATGCTGTACAGTGTACTACTTTAATATAAATGAACTTGATAATCGGTGAGGTGTTGAAGGGGAAAGTTTTTCTTGTGGTCGAAGCTACATCTTTACGCGTGAAAGAATTAATAATATTCGTGTATGTACCCGTGTATTCATTATCTAATCTAATAAGGATTATCCATCTGAAGAGCCGTTTTTCGGCGAACCAGACGCTATTGAGGCTTGAAATTTTTTTATTTTAGAAATTAAATTGTGTATTCTGTTCTGGCTGTTCCTGTTGTCGAGCGTCTGTTAGGTTTCGTTGAGGTCAACTCTCTTTTACTCGCATTTATGTTGTAAATATTTGTACGAGTGCAATATCAATAATGGTCGCAGTCTCAAAGAACTCGCATCTGGCTGAGAGAAAATTAAATCACTCTTATGAGCTGAAGTTTTTTTCCGAACGCAGTACTGCTTGGTTTCAATTTGATGCCAATTATTCAGGTACGACGCGAGACGTGAAGAATGGGAGGCGAATCATCAACTTGCAGTATGAATGCTACAAAGGGATGGCGGAGAAGCAGGTCGCGAAGATTTGCGGGGCACTGCGCGACAAGTGGCGCGATATCAAACACATTGTGGTCTGGCACAGGCTCGGGTGAAATCTCGTTACTTTGTATTTTTTACTATTTTTGAAACTTTACGGTGCTACAGGCCGATTTTGGAGGTAGTTCGGCAAGAGACTGTCCATTTTCGTTTTCCTGAGCACTTTTAGTGATGTACCATTACCAAGTTTGCTGATTTCGAGATCGATACCGAGCAAAATTACCGGATATCCTCCTTTTGCTAGCGAAAACTTCATTTAAAAGTTTTTACTCCGATAAGAGTTTGTGCTGGCTGCTAATCATCTATATACAATTTTCATCCTTAAAAGTGTTTTAAAAGAATCGGATCCGGAATTTCATATATTTTTGTTCGATCCGATATCGGTATCAAAAAAACACCGATTATCGATTCCGATTAATCTGTACATCACTCACGGCTTGTAGCAAGCAGCAAATTTTGAATAGCTTCTATTTCATTTTTTCCAGGTTTGTTCCGGTCAAAGAAGCGAGCGTCATCATCGCGATTTCCTCTCCCCACCGCGCGGACGCGATGGAGGCGAGCCAGGACTGCATGAACCAGCTCAAGGCGATGGTGCCCATCTGGAAGAAGGAGATCTACCACGACGGTTCATCGCAGTGGATGGAGAACAAAGAGTGCTCGTGGAATGAACGGAATAGTAAATTGAAGGAGAAAACGTGACCAGTTTCTCGGCTGGACGAACTAGATGCTTTACTCCAACATAATTCATACTCGTTCTTTTTGCGATACCTCGAATCGAACTGGTAATTTCGCACTGTTAACGGTGTTAGTCTCAAGCTTAATTATTTAATTGAAGCATCAGTGCCCGACTGTGCACTGTCATCAAAACTTTCGTCAGTTTTCGATTTCAGACGTTCATTTGTCAAATGTTT
Organism: Trididemnum nubilum; assembly: GCA_963965965.1. Classification (NCBI taxonomy): domain Eukaryota; kingdom Metazoa; phylum Chordata; class Ascidiacea; order Aplousobranchia; family Didemnidae; genus Trididemnum; species Trididemnum nubilum. The sequence continues at coordinate 701,603 of OZ014484.1, forward strand.
CTGTTTTTCCAATCTGCGTACTCCGTTGATAGTAAATATGGGCCGGTAATATGTTTTGACTGTACTCTACTGTTTTCTTTTAGACCACTTTTGCGAGACTGGTTCTCGGACAAGGTGCTTCTCATTGTTGTGAGTTCGTGGATGACACGTGCGCACAAAGCACCCACTAAATTGTAGATGTCGGTAACACTTTCGTTGTTTCTCATCGATTTTTAAATGCCACATTGCGTTTTAGTGAAGAAATTACTGTTAAATTACGTTTCTACGCTTTCTTAATTCCCCGCATAAGAAGCACGTAATTGCGATTCCATTCTTATTCGCCCAGTTGCCTCGGCCCGGACCTTTCTGTCTTCGAGTCGAGCTGCCATTTATCCAAATGTCTGCCATACACGGTGAAGGCTTCACACTTTTAGCAGGGAACCTGTGAGTGCCAATTTTTATAATCTTGTATTTAACTGACCGGGAATCGAACCCGCATCTACCGTTTCAGTAGCAGACGCCAGACACTTAAAACTTTCGTATCAACCGCGCGGACTGGCTGCCATACTTCTGCGCTGATGCTGCCACGCAATTGATGGCCATTAAGCTTAGTATTCGTGTGTACTGCTGCAATATTTGTGTTGTGTGGGTTGACCTCAATAAATAAACAGCGGTGTGATGTTTGAGCGATAAGGAAGCATTGGTGTTGCGCATATTCTATAGCCATTGAACGAGGGTTGCGATGAAATTGCATAAAATTTGCAGTCTGCGTTTTGTTATCGATCAGCGGTATTCAAAAATGCTTGTTTTCACGTTTGCACTAAAATGAATAAGTAAGGTAGTGTATGTTTGTTTGCCTTTGTTTTGCTTATATTGGTGTTGTTTAAAGCTCTCTTGAAGGAAGCTTTTTTCTCACACTTAGAAAATATTTCTTCGCGCAAATACAGTTTTGTTCCCTCGTAAAATGCAGCTCAAAATACTACTGTTAATGTTTTTGAGAAAGTATTGCCTATTATTTGGCATTTGTATGGTACAAACAATCTAATGTGTCTATTTTAATGACCCGATGCGCATCTGGGTTCAATCGCAATGTGCTGCAATTTGCACCATGCACTGTCCTGATTTTGTTCACGTGCAAGATGGCGTGTGCCGAGCTTTGTCTATTTTTATCCTCTGGTTTTTGTGGAACTGGTTTCTAACATCAGCTAATTTGTATTTATAGCTCGCTTGTGGTTAAATTCACACGTTAAGTTTATTTAAAACTTAAAAATGGTGACGTTTGACAGATGTAAGTGCATTTTTTGTGACGTTACAGAATTTAATTTATGATGCCAAAATGACAACGTGAATTCCAAAATACGTCACGCATGAGTGCTTATAATCTCTCGTGAATGCAAAAGTAACCGTGTACGGCGATTTGTGTGACGGAATGCGACGTGAAAATGTAGCTCGGAAAATCGACGCAGGTCAGTGCGAAGTTAAATAACTGTCCAATACCCATGGTTTGAGTTGCTGAAGATGAAAGCGATTTGTGAACGTTTCGGAACTCTTTTACTAGTAAGGTTACGATAGTTATAATTGCAATTATTTTTCACAATCAAATTTTAATTCATTGGGCTTGTTTAGTCAGTTTTTCTTATCTACTGCTATTTTTCGTTATGTAATCGCCGCTTATATAACTTAGAATAATCGTAGGGTAGATTTACTATAATATACGATGCCCTGGGGGTTTACACTAGCGGCCGCTAAAAGTTATTACAGCGCAGTGTTCACATTACTTGCATGCCAAAGGCATGCGGAAATGAAATGACG